>CM039125.1:30645490-30666057 GCA_022036555.1 Microstegium vimineum | reverse complement strand
TCGCCAGTTCGCCCCGACACTCACCTTTATTTTCTCTAAACACCAAAATGCTCTCAACATTCGATGATCTCTCCAAAACACTCTCAGCATTCAACGACCTCACCAAAACACTCTCAGTGTTCGATGACCTCTCCAAAACGCTCTCAGCGTTCGATGACCTCACCAAAATGCTCTCAGCGTTCGACGACCTCACCAAAACGCTCTCAGCGTTCGACGATCTCTCCAAAATGCTCTCAACGTTCGACGACCTCTCCAAAACGCTCTTAGTGTTCGACGACCTCTCCAAAACGCTCTCAGCGTTCGATGACCTCACCAAAATGCTCTCAGCATTCGACGACCTCACCAAAACGCTCTCAGTGTTCGACGGTCTCTCTAAAACGCTCTCAGCATTCGACGACCTCTCCAAAATTCTCTCAGGGTTCGACGACCTCTCCAAAATGCTATCAGCGTACGACGACCTCTCCTAAATGCTCTTAGCGTTCGACGACCTCGCCAAATAGTCTGGCTACAACCATAAAGCCGCCAAAGCTAGCCTGTCGATTAGTCATAAGTGTGCAGGAGTAGCTACCCTATACGCTATGACTAAATTGGCAAACCTCCCGAGTAAAGCCTCCCAACCAAAGGGCAATACTCGGGTCGAGGCCTCTAGGTTATATGCCCAGTGACTGTATTTACAATGACAGAACGGTCGACGACTCTACAAGCAACATGGCTATTTGCCATCGACTGTAGGAACGGTATCCATACGCCATAGTCATGCCACGATCGAGCCTCTTAGAAAAAGCCCTGTCCCTAGTATATCCCTACACGTGCATGAGTGTTTGCCCTTTGCGCTGCGGGTTATCATCAGCGCGCCCCTTGGTAATCCTTGTGACTCCTATGCGTACAGAGGCTATGAGCCCTACGATGTCGATCACGGGAACCCAAGGCCGAACGATTCATCGCTACGGCTCACGACTAAGCTGGCACGAAAGGACAAACAAGTGAAATAAAAGCTCACCGCCTCCATTAAAACAACTTTGCAACATTTTCCTTACAGGTCCACACACATCTTGTATCTCAGATACAATCGATGGCTACCTCGTAGAAAAAATTCCATGTTCGAAAGGAGATCTCTAGCAACCAAGTCTAGCGCCGCCTCTAGGCGACTCACGTCCGCCTCGGAGGTCCTAGCCGAAAACCGATGCGCACCCTCTCCATATCCACTCATGGATAGTGCGACCGAATGATGGCGAGACCATGAGCGACTAGCTCCCATGTCGCTAATGATGTAAATGACTTGAAACAGTCCACGAGGCCACGCGCCCTCAACAAAACGCCATCAGTGGTCGCCTCCGACGGGGCTCTGGGATGAGCGGCTCCATCTATACAACCGACTATCGGGTTGACTTCATGGCCAAATGGCAGAAGCGGTCGCGCCCAAAGCCAACCTTAACCTCCAACTCTGTCAAAAACAGAAGGGTAAGAAGTCAAGCAAAAACAGGAGTCAAGACGACAACACAGGCAACCAGCAACAACAGCAGGACTCACCTTTCTGAGCCGCATGCATCTGCTGAACCTTCAAGTTTGCACCAGCAAGCCCCTCCTCAGCCTACGCAACCTAGTCGCAAAGATCCAAGTTCTCGTGCTCCCTCTCAATAATGGTACCCTCCAGCTCATGTGACCGCGAACGGGCGTCCACCAAATCCAATTCCAGACCAGCAATTTGGTCCTTCGCTCGCCTGGCCTCTGCATGCAGCTGTACGACCTCTGCCGCCAATGACGTCAATCTGTCAATTTGAAGCTTAGGATCCTTCCCCACCTTCAAGAGTTCCTGCGATAAAGCAATCAGCAGGCCAATCTAAAGGTAAGATGGATAACAACAAGCCAAGAAGGAAAGAGTTGATCAACCACCTCGATGCATCCCATCAGGTTCCACGCGTTGCCCAGAAATGTAACCTCCTCCTCCTCGGTTGCATCATCATCAATAAAAATTCACTTATCTCCATCCGCCCGAAAGACAAGCACCGGCCCACATTACGGCGCCTTCTCCGAGTGGGGGAGCTCTTCGCAACATGGCCCAACACTAGGTGGAGTCGGCCTCTTCCGTTTCCTCCTCAAGCGAAGCCCGAGTGAGAATGACATGACAGTGTCATCGGATTACGCCTCCATGTCAACAGCACCAGGCGCAGCACCAGCAGCAGCCATGGGGACCGTCGGACCCATCGAAGACTCAGGAGCACCTCTGACCTCCTAGTCGATGACAACCTCCACCTCGAGCCTCAACGGCGCTGACTCGGAAGTAAGCCCACCATATTCTATTTGCTCCCCTCCAATCGGGCCCCGAGTGGCCACCTCCGGCACCAAACCAACCGACGACCTAGGGTCGTCGGCCATCGCAATGTTGTGCACCTTACATCTCTGCACTCGACAAATACTCCAAACAAAAAGAAGAAGGGCACTCACAAGATCGACGTCCTTCATCTCCGGGAGAAGCGGGGGGTTCGCCTCGGCGGGACGGCTTCCGCCTCTGAAGATTTCGACGATGGTCGTACCAATATCATGCTAGCGTCCATCTGACACAACGACCTCAACTCACCAGATGTTCCAGGGGATCGCCAAGACCCCTCAATCGCCGCAGGGGAGACCGATGACCCAACCATCGCCGGTGTCCCCAACCCAGAATATGCACTAAAAGGCACATCTTCATCTTTCGGTAAATCGCCAAGCGACACGCCACTACCACAGTTACCAGAGAGGCCGCTGTCACGGAACCGCCCAACTAATACAAGATCAAGCATGACTGTCCCCGTTTACACGTTGACACGCACATGTTCTCACTTATACCAGTTCAGGAGTCCGCCGAGTGTCTCGAAGGACCCTGGTAAATGAATAAACCAATCCCAGATCACTTGATTAAGTAAACACCAATCACTTACACAGAGTTTTGTAGCGGAAATAATATTACAAATAAGCTTAGAAATAATAATACAAACCTGAGTTCAAAACTGTTTAATAAAACAACATAGCTTTGAAATGATTATAGTAACATAAGTTGAAATACATTGCTAGTGTAAGGTGACATCCTCCAACAACAGCATATAGGTAAGAAGTACTATAGAATCACCGAGCCCACCGGTGGTTAATCACTCCTTCAGCAGGACGAAGCCCTTCACCTGCAACAGGGTGGGATAAACCCTGAGTACTCGAATGTACTCAGCTAGACTTACCCGACAGGAGAGAAGTAAAAATAATCCCAAGGATATGCAAGGCTCATATAGTGGAGTTGATAGGATAGCATAATTTTTGCAAAAACAACATTACTAACTTGAGCCCTATCTTTCAAATTTTAATCAATATTTTAGCATCAAGATTAGTGAGGCTTACCAAGTCTAGATTTGCACCTGATCTAGAGCAATCACTTAATTAAAGCATCACAATAGTAACCATATCCAGTTTGGCATGTAAACCATATAACCATCTTTTGGTTACTTATTAGGGTTCAAGTTTCTACAGTGGGAGGAAGATATTTCAAGTTTCTCACTGACGGGGAGAAACTATGATTTGAATCGAATTCCTATCCAGCTGGAGGTTTATTCCTCAATCACACCCAAGTCTCCCCTGTCGGGTTGACTTATTCGGGTGACCTTCAATATAGCTTGGGTAGCCGCGGGCCTCTATGTACAGGCATGAATAGAGATTCACGGATAGCCAGGTCGATCAAGCAGTGCCTGCCCTTAGTGCCAGGCCAGGACGATCAGGATACTTGCCCACGGTCTAGTATGTCACTCGCAGTCCTTCATGACCCAAGTAGGGGGAGATTCCGGCCCAAACATACAGAGTTAGGCTTCGCGGTCGAAACGAGTTATTCGGCCAGCTATGAAGGAGGCATGTGTTCAATCTCGGCAGATGTCCAACCACGATCCAATGCCTAATGACACAGGCGGAGAGAACCCGCTCACAAGACATCCAAGTCAAGTGGCTCCCATACACCTCATCCACCCGGTCTCAATTTATTACTTCCACATGGTTATTTTCCACGATAACAAATATAGCCAACCGTGACCAGTATCAACCTATCATCGTGGGGGATAGTGGACCACCCACTCTACCGGTCTAAGCAGAACTAAGCATATGTTTCGATCCTGGGCCTACAGGGTTCTGTAGTTGGACAAGGAAGATATAATGCAGCAAGGGTTTCATTCAACTCCTACTAACTTAATGCACAAACAAGTGATAGTGATATAGTTAAAAATACTTGCAATAGAGTAAGATAGGTATATATGCTCCGGGGCTTGCCTTAGGAACCGACACATAGTCAGCGATGGTTAGATGACACTCACTGGGCGAGCTCTTTAGATCCATGCTTGTACTCTTGATTCCTTTTGTCTCCTGGATTCATCCACCAATATCATCTTTAGGTTGGCTCCAACCATCACATCTCCAGGTAGTGTACCTAGCGTACCTAAATGAGATGCAAGATGCAAGTGTATAAATGCGATGAAGCAACACAAGACATATATACAAGTATTAATGATAAGCACTATATTATGCAGGACAAGCACAAAAGTATTCAAGACATAAATAAGCACTTAGGGAGCAATTTATTTACTACTATCACTCAAGTCTAGCATCCAAGATAGTAAGAAATTTATTGACCCAATATACATAAGCACATGAATTTATTTGACCAAGGATCACACATGCATATCATAGGAGGGTAGCAAGCACATCAAGGATAAACATATTAGTTAAGTCACTCAAGCTATTGTAAGCATTCAGGATGAACACAAGAGCTATTTAATTAATTATTACCCTAACATGGCATTGGAGGATAATAAACCTATTAATAGGCTAAATGCTTACTAATTCCACTAAGACATTGCAATAGTTCATCACTCAAGAACTATCAAAAGGATTCAATCAAACAAACATATACTAGAGTAATTAACTTAGCATGCAAAGTGATCTTGGGGCAACAACACATAGGTTACATGTTTTTATCATAACCGGAGATTTAAGCATCCAAAAGAGGTGAACTTAGACTTCTGGAAAGGTATTAAAATTACCTACAACATTTCTATTACCACCAAAAGCTAATTCAAAAGATAAACATGTCAACTATGCAAAATGTTTCAGACCTGCTCCAACTAGAACAGAAAATTAACATTACATTCAAACATGTATAACTTGAGTTAAAAACATCCACAAAGCATCAATCTTAACGTCACGGAAAGCTTATCAAATTATCTAAAACATGTTTAATATCATCACAAGATGATTCTATACTTAACAAGCCCAAACAAGTGTAAGAGAGCAGCTCTGTCCATACTTTGGACAGATTTGACATACAACATCAATTATCAATATCTCAAGTTCTAAGTATCATATAAGGGTGGTTCTAGACTTTTTAGAAAGCTTAGACATTATGCTCAACATTGCTATTCATTGCAACTACAGCAAACAACATTCACCTCATGAAGGCATAGAACTGAAATGAAGTTCAGAGAAGCATAAATAAAGTTCTACTTATCCAATACATATGTTTCTTGACTCTTTGGAAAGGTAATTAAATTCTCTACAAGTTTCTTTTAACCATCTCAACATGATTCAAATCTTAACAAACACTAAACAAGCAAAGAATGCATCTCTGTCGAAAAGGGGACAGATTCAGACACTCTCATTCAAACAGTCATAACTCACAATTTAGAGCTCCTAAAAATATGAACTTGGAAAATCTAGAAAGCTTATGAAACATACTACAAATGTTTCAACACGCTCAAGACATGATTCCAAATTTAACTTGGTCAAACAACACAAACATTCAGATCTGTCCAGAGAATAACAGTTTTCAATCATCAACTTGATAAATTCATATCTCCTAAACTATCAGAGATATAGCCATGAAAATTTAACACAAGCTTCATCACATTATTATATACAACTTTGGTATTCACTATACCAACAGAAAACAACATTTTATACATGCAAAACATAAATTTTCAGAGTCCAGGCATGCAGTCCAAAACAATGAATGAGACACTTGTTATCTTCATAAATCTCAAACCATTCAACATCTAGCCATGAAATTTTAACCAACGACTTTTCATAGCAACATAAACACCCCATAAAATTTTCATAATTTTTGGAGCACTTCTCAGTGGTGACAAATATTTAATTCACACAATGAGCCATACAAACCCTAACTCCATACTTCCGTTTTGGAGCAAACAAATCAACACAAGGCATATCATCCAATAGACCTATTGCATAGATAATTTCACAAGGATTCCAAAAAGTCCTAAATCGCATCCATGCGATTTTTCTACGATTTTATATGATTTTTCAAAGTTGCTGCATACAAAAGATATATCAAAATCGGAAAAAAAAACTGAGGGAAGAAGGAATCGCAGTCCTGTTCGTGCTCATGGCCGGCCGATTCTGTGGAGGTAGCGAAGGGGCTCGGCAGAAGGAGGTCGTCGTCACGGGGATGGTGGCCGGCTGCTGGATTTCCCCTAGCAGCAGCAGCACTGCTGCAGCGCCAGGGCACAGCAGGCCTACCTGCAGTTGCGGCCTGGAGGCGTAGGAGAGGTAGGGCCCCAGCAGCAGCGCCGTAGAGGAGGAGCAGAGGCGCCAGGGAAGGGCGCCGGCATGCAGGGCTGCTGCAAGGCGTCGGAAGCAGGGAGCAGGCGAGCTCCTGCTCGGTTCTGTGCTCGGGGTAGGGGCAGAGGCCGACGAGGGAGGATGGGGGCGAGTAGGGGAGGGAGCACCTAGTGCTCTGCCATTGGAGGGAGGGGAAGCTTGAGGAGAGAGGAGCAAGGAGGGAGAGAGCTCTGCTCTGCTCTGGTTCTGGCCGGCAGAAAAAGAGTGGGGCGTGGGGAGCAGTCGGCCGGGGTTGAGGGAAGGCTCGGCCTTTTTATTCCTTTTTCCCGTCTTCTCTCCAAAATTCATTAATTGCCACTGCTATTTAGGGGTATTCACAAAATCATCACTGTTAAACAGTAAATCATTTCCTAATTCCGATTACATCGTTGCGAAGATCTCGACGAGTAGAGTAACTTCCCTTTTACCACCTTGGGCAGATTCGGATTAGTTTTCGCGATAATAATTCCCAAAGTAAACTTTGCGGAAACCGGGAACTGGAATCCCGACCCTACGACGATCTTTCCGGCACCTGTTTCACTATTTTCGGAGTTGATTCAGGTCTCGCTGATTGAACGGAGTTTCTTCGTCTCGATCTGATCTACAACTTTTGTTCAACGCGCGTCACCATGCGAGATCTCCACGATGTCGGTCAACGACGGTCAAAAACGTCGTCGGTTGAGCCCGATATTACGGTTTTGATCTTTTTTGGTTATTTCCTCCACTTCCGCTCAACACGAACCTTTCACAACTTTTGTTGTAGAGTTCAACTGGAGTCTTTTGGGAAAGGTCCTGAGACTCGGTTAACTCATATAATTATTTCCACTTCATAAGGTAAATCCGATAATTATATGAATCTTTATTCCTGGTGATTTTTAATTCCAAATTTTATGAAACTTTTCCAATGATTCATATAGATGGAAATAGGTAAGAGGCACATAGAATAAATACCTTATCATATATTCCCAATATATGAACTATAGCCTCTGATGATCACTTGATCCAATATGTCTGGGCTCGATAACTTGCTTAACCTGTGGCAAACACCTAGGGTGTTACAGCCGCCGCCCCTCGAAGATGCATCGACCTTCGCCGACGATGGTGACGCCTCATGCTTTCCATAGAAATCACCACATGACCCGCGACCACACACTTGATCACCAGGAGAATGCACCCCAGGGAGATCAAGGATGCTAGACCCCGCAGCATCCGCATCACCAACGCCAGCACCCATTGCCTGAGCACAAAGAACCGTCGGCAGATCAGAAGATGGAGCCATGGCAAAGTAAGTAGCACTGGCTTGCCCGTTGACCTACAGAACAGCAAGTGTTACGCCACATCGAGAAGGATTCATGCAAAACCCCACCTAATGCTAAATCGCTCACCTGTGGCGGAGGATGTTGCATACTAAAAGCTTTTCGCGACTGCTTCAACTTCAAACGTCTCCCAAGATCAAAAATGAAGTTCAAACACTTATCAACGACATCCTGAAGTGTCTCTGGTGCCTCTCAGGTACTATCCCCCATCCCGGTGTACTCATACGCCCGGTGCTCCCTCTCTTTACAAAGTTGACAGCGCCTGGCGATAAAGCTACAACCGACCAGCAAGCCATCAATAGTCCCACGATCCAGCAGCTTCAACAGCTCCTACACCTTCTCCAACCCAGCTTTTGTAAGCAGCATCGACCAACTCGACCGGACCTCTGGGACAAATGCAGGGTCGCAGGGTGCGTAGGGCTTCTCTTGATGGATATAGAACCATCTGGACCTATACTTGGCAAACTTCGAATGCAGTGGCATTGAGATATATTTGTCAGCCATACCATCCCGAAGCTAAAGGTACACGAACTGACGACCTTCAATGCCCCACTACCATTGCGCTTGAGGCGGTAGAAACAGCAAAACAAATCGAAATGAGGATAGATCCCCAAATACGAATCGCACAGGTAGATAAAGACTGCAATGTGTAACATTGAATTTGGGTTCAAGTTGCATAGTGCAATTCGATAGTAGTGCAACAAACCACGCAGGAATGGATGTACCGGAATCCCAAGACCGCACCTAAATAATGGCTTGAACACGACAAGCTCCTCAGTGTTCGGGGTCAGGAAATCCTCGCCGGTCGCAGCCCGCCTCATCCGGAATGAGACCGCCGAAAATGAGATCATTAATCTCGCCCTTCCTCAGGGTGCACCGCGTCTAGTATTTCGCCCACGGCGGCACTACTAGCTTTCTGATCTCCTCCACCACTCGTGGCGTCATTGGCACAACGGCTTCCCTCACTGCTGCCACCACCCTAGTCGCCGCCGCCATTGCTGCCAATGTATTTACTCTCATACCATTCTTCGGTGCCATCGCCAAAAGGAATGAATCAAGAAAGGAGGAAGGAATTGATTTTGTTGTTAGCAAGACACCAGAAATGAAAGAAAAGTAGATGAAAAGATGCCGCCGCTGAGTTCCCCTTTTTATATCAAGCGGCGTGGCGCTTCGGTTTTAGGGTTTTTGTGAAACCGCAATGGTCTAATATGAGACCGCCACGCAAGCCGCTTTTCGAAGCGCCGACGGTTCTCCTCCTCATGGGCCGTCAACTGCACGGTTAATACGGCCCACTTACCCATTTACTACACCATTTACTTCGAATAAAACTCTTAATTCACGTTTAATTATATCGCTAACTCCACGGTCCTGGGGACTGGGACCACATATTTCAAGTAATTTCTTGCAGCCACAGTACATCTGCTACAGTAACAGGTCGCTAGCCGCTAACAAATATCTTCGGCGAAGGCACTCGGGGACTGCATCACCACAGCTACGACTCTCGGCACCTGGTCACTGGCCATCGCCAACCAGGCTCGGGGACTTCACCGACCCCAGCTTCGAGCAGGCTCGGGGACTAGACGACAAGCGACCTACCACACCATGCCCTCGACACTTTTTTGCCAGATTCCTTACGCAAATAAGCTCGGGGACTGGAGCTCGGGGACTCCGACCAACACAGGAAGTGGATTGGCAGAATCATGACCCTTATACAAGGACCATCCCGCTTCTTAGATCAGGCTTGGGGACTACGGGTATTTGCAGTCATTTTTTACCAAACTTCTGTCTTTATTTTTTATACTTCGAATATTTTATAGCTCGGCACCACGTGCACTCTACACCTGCTACCAAGCTCAGGGACTAACTGGGTACACTTCACCTTGCGGTGAATGTATCTATTTCTTTCTCGAAAAACCCAGCTGTTTCATGATGTTTTACAGAGTCTAAGTTGGTACACTTCACCTGGAAAAGACTTTCAAAAATTTTCTTTATCATGCCACATCCTCCTTGCAAGCAGCCGCAGACTCACGATGAAGTGACCTGCTCGCTAATCCATCTCTGATGCTCCCGACCAGTTTGACCTGATCGGGAGGCTTCTCTGACCAAGTTACCTGGTCGGAACTCTACGACGACGCTAATGGATGAAGGCGACCAGGCTACGTCTCCTTGGAGGATGTCAGACGGCTCTCTATAAGGATGCAACGTGCTCGGGGACTTGTTGGGGATATTACTTCCGTATACCCCCAGGGACCTACATGGGCCTCTCGACCGAGGACGATCCATCCCTCGATGCCTTGTGGCACACGACCAGGCCGCCGTGCTCGCCAGGGACTCTGAAGAGCCTTGCTCACCAAAGTAAATCCTAGGAGATAGACTCGGATCCCATTCCTTAAGGGATCGATTGTGATCTGTTAGGATATAGAAATTGTAACCCTGCTCCTCGACTATATAAGGCGAGCAAGGACCCCCCCCTCGAAACATGTCTTGTAACCTATCTCTCAGATCAATTTAGCCACCAGAACATAGGACGTAGGGTATTACGGCGATTTACCGGCCCAAACCTATCTAAATCGCTGTTTTTACGCTCTCCATGTTACGCTTGACCGTCGTCGCCACACCTCCGCCTACAATCTACTACCTTGGGGTACCCCCTAGGTAGACTGCGACGCATATTTCGTTGACAGAGCCTTTAGTCCCGGTGCCTGAACCGGGACTAAGGATTCGGAACTAAAGGTCCGACTTTAGTCCCGGTTAGCAGGCCCGGGACTAAAAGGTGCGCCAGGCGGGGCCACGATGCTGGAACTTTTAGTCCCAGTTGGTATTACCAATAGGGACTAAACGTCCTTTTGTTTTACTAATTTTGGTATTGCTGATTTTGGTTTTGCAATTAGATAATATATATATACACATAAATTTACATCATTATCCATTCATCTTTGTCTTAGGACACAACCGCTTGCTGCTTAAATCTCATACAAATGTTATTTGGCTTCAATTGTTCATCTGGGTTAAAATAGAACTCGTCGTCGGTCTTGAGCACTTTATCATTAAGAAATCCTGCAATTGACTCTTGAATTCCTTTGAGGCGGACCTTATCCAACACTTTTTGCTTCAACCATAAATCCTTCAATTTGCATTAAAGAAAAAAGGTATTAATATACATAAGATTTATTTAATAGCATCAAGTAAATAAAATGGTTTATTATATATACATATTACATACTTGTTGTTTCTCTATAGGAATTCTTCTTGCATATAACATGAGGAACTCGAAAATGTAGTGTCCACACAAATTGTTATCTTGTGGCTGCTTTAGAACCCACTGTAAGATATAAAAAGATTACTCTCGTCATCCTATGCATATGCTAAAGCATGCTAATTAAGGTAAAGATTATGGGAGCTAGTAGAACTTACACTCAGTCGGATAGGATCAGGAAGTTGCAATTTTAGATCCGGACGGTGTTTCTCAACAAACCAAGCCCAAACCCTGCTCAATAATTAGATCATTAATTAACTATTGCATTGCAGTTAAAGACTAGGAATCCATGCATATTTAAAGATCAAAGTTACCCCTTGATAATATCTATCATATCTTGGTAATCTCCCTATGGTTTTATCAATGAGTCATAGATTAGCATATGACTTTTGGAGAGATCGAAGACAATCAGTATCTAGTGAAAACTGCATTTGTTTATAGAGTGAACATATATATATATATATATATATATCTTTATGGTGAATTGAGTACGTAAGATAAAATGTGCACACGATAACAACAATCACCCAAAGATGCAGGGGAAGAATATAAATCTTTTGGTCGATCAAGAACCTCCAAAGATTCCTCTCCGTTTGAGGTTTCGATTGATCTTGGGGAGTGTTTGGGTCCAAGAATATGATTGATGGATCAATGAAACCAATCTCCGTGTCCTTTTTATGTCTGAACTATGACATCATGAATCTGCATATGTATAGACACGGTAGCTAGTGTGAGGATAATTACTATACATATACATATTCTAGAGTGAGATTACTAAAAGAAAGGATCACTTACAGATAGTAGCAGCTGATGAGAGATTTGTCTAGAGCGTCCATATGGCATAGTTGGTGCAGGTCAATAAACTGAATAAGTATAATGTCTTCACCTCAGAAGTAATGTTCATCTCTAATTTTGACGCAAATCCAGTCATCTGTGCCTTAGCTTTGCGACATGCCTCCATGTACCACTGGTTTAACAAGTGCATTTGCGTACCAAGTTCCCTGAGGGCTGCTGGATTGTACAGACTCCTACCACGTACATAATTCTTCTTCCACTCATCAACTTCATGTGCACTTTCGTGGGTGCTCTCTCGAGCATTTGGGACGCGGTTAGACCAGTTTCTACCAACCACGCTTCGAGATCATCATAATTGATGTCTCCACTTATCCCTTCTAGCATGCTAATGTTTGAACCATATTCATTCCCAACAACTAGCGGGGGCATTGATTGTTTCGATTGTTCCCCAAGCTGTGGGACACCCTTCTGTGCTCTTTTCTCTTTATTCTTCGCCTCGTCAATTAACTTGGTGAGAGTGCGGTCATAGTCTGTTAGTGGAGAACCCTTGTGAGCATCACGTAACTTTTTCTGCCGAGCATCCACCTCTTTCCTTAGAACTAAATGACCTAAGAAGAACGGCTTTCCAACTTCTTTCTTTACTTTATCATCGTCCTTTATTTTCTTGTAAAATTTTTCCATATCGAACTTTTCTGAGGCTTTCAGTTCTTCGTAAGTCTTCTCATAGGGAAGTTTCTGAGGAATACTAGCTTGTTTTTCCCTATATATTTCCTCTTCGCTTTGCGGTGGGGCCGACACCTTTGCTTCTGTGGCGGTCCTCTTCTTCTTAGGCAATGGGGCCGGTGTCGGCGTTGGAGACCGTCATGTAGGCGATGGGGACGGTTTCTACGTTGGAGACCGTTGTGGAGGCGATGGGGTGTGTCTCGGCGATGGAGACTGCCTTGGAAGTTCTAGGGAGGAAGCCGTGTCTTGCATTCCACCATCATTACCCCTCACAGCACTATGACTAGCTGGTGAT
This sequence comes from Microstegium vimineum, assembly GCA_022036555.1. Classification (NCBI taxonomy): domain Eukaryota; kingdom Viridiplantae; phylum Streptophyta; class Magnoliopsida; order Poales; family Poaceae; genus Microstegium; species Microstegium vimineum. The sequence continues at coordinate 30,653,051 of CM039125.1, read as the reverse complement.
GAATGGACAATTGGACTTAGGTTGGGTGACGTCCTGCAGTGAAAACAATGAGTGAATAAAGTATCGCTATTCAAGCCAATACAAAGTTAGTGAAAAAGAGCTAGGTATCGTTCACTTTCATTCGCACCTAGGATGAGGAGGATGAAGAGGAGGCGGTAGAATACGAGGTGACACCCCACAAATAATGATATAGCGCTTGCGCCAACAAATAAATGTCTTCTCCGCTTCTCCTAAAGTCTTCTCCCCATCACCTCCTTCAATGTCAAGCTGAACATTGTTGTGACCTTTCAGAACTCTATCCACCGAGACGCGAGCATATCCAGGTGGTATTATTTCCCCGTGGCATCTTGGTGTTTTCGTAGGGTCGATAGGAGATACAACACCGATAGCCACCATGATTGTGGCAGCTGCCTATGGAATGTGCAACTCACATGTTGTGAGAGGTTCTGTGATATCATCCACGGGGAAGCGTAGCTTTGCATCATCACTAGACTGAGGCACTTCCGTGGAAGCACAACTGCTTTTCAACTGATGAGGTGGGTTAATGTTGACTTCCGGCATTGATGCAGTTTGTATTTGGATGGAACTTATTGCCATCTGCACTTGCCTTTTGATTTCCTCGCTCATTCTCGCTTCAAGTGTTTTTTCTCGCTCTCTTGCATCACGAGCTGCTTCGCGTGACTCTTTAACCATTTCCTCCATGCTACGCGCCCAAAGTTCCTCCTCTTTCTTCTTTCATTTGCCCACCGTGTTCGGCAATATTTATGGCATATGTCAGCTCATCCCTATCTCTATCTGGTGACCATACGCCTTTTTCAACCAAACCTTGAGCGTAAAGCAGTCTCTGTGCTGTTTCTTGGAGTCCTGCGTCATACGCTAATTTTCCGATCTCTAGGTCAAGGCTTCCCCCGTGACCAAAAAACCACCACTTACCGCGCTTAGACCACTTAATTGATTTTGGTTCGATTCCCCTAGCAAGAAGCTCCTGTTCTGTTTTCCCACTTAGGAATGACACTCCTGTAGCCACCTGATCCCAAGTGATGGTGGTATTGCTTTCCCACAAAGACTAATATATGCTCTTTGGAAGCCTCGACATAACGTATGCAATCACCACTAGCACTATACACAGAAAACCTAAAATGCACTTTAGTAGCATAATGATCTCCTGACTAATCTCAGCTAAAGCAGACATATCATTCGTCTGTTCAACATCGACGAGCTTCTTGAGCTGGCTCACTGCCTCATCAGCCTTCATAGCCACCACGACATGTTCAACATACTCTTCCTCCCAGTACCAGCCGTGACATCCAATGCCATCCCACTGAAAATAGAACAAAAACAAGAACTTTAATCAAAATCATCAGGTAAAATAGGTACAAATTAGCATAACCATCAAATGTGAAAAATATATAACTCACATTGCGATCCGAACACTTATAGAAGATCTGACCGTAGTTGTGACCCGCCTTCCTCACTCGGTACTCTATCACATTCTTTTGCCTACACTCGCCACATGCAACGAGAGGGAGGTCTGGCCTTAGTCGCTTTGGAACCCGATCATAGGCCAAGTACCCGAAGCAGTTGTCATCTACTCTCTGTACTCATTTTAAACTAGAAATTATATATTCCTCGTATTCTAAACAAATAAAATATAACAACTAAAATTTTCTATTTCTCTAAAATGATCAAATGTGGCATGCATACAACTAAAATATTCTAGCTAGCTACGTTCTTTACCTAAATATGCAAAGTTATCAAGATATTTTGAGCTTAAGTGACATATAAATCAAGAGCAATCCACCATAAATTCCTCATATTCTAAACAAAAAACAAAGAAAATTTTATATTTCTCTAAAATCATCAAATGTGCATATAGTATGGTATGCATATAAATTAAATTATTATATTTCTCTAATTAACCACAAAATATGGTATGCAAATTTTCTATTTTTTACACAAATTTAATTAAATAATACACTAAAATCTATATTTCTGTAACTAATTAACCATGAAATGTGGTAAACATAATAGCAATGAAAGTGTATACTTAGGATACTCAAATGATTGTAGAAATGAAAACTATATATATTAAGTGAATGAAGCTTTAAAATAGCAAAAGAGAGAAATCATAAAGAAAAATCACTATATAATATATACATACACCAAGAAATAACATATATGATGACTGCTAAAACATGAGAGGATGAAGATAGTAATCTTTCAACAATTAGATGACAGTGTAGAAGTGCTTAAATGAATCAATGGCCAAAGATAAGAAGAACAACAAGAACACAGTTAAGAACAAGTGAAGGAAATGAAGCTCGGGCTCGGGCTGGGGGAGGAGGGAGAGTTCAAATAGGGGGGGACTTTTAATCCCGGTTCTTGTTATCAACCGAGACTGAAGTACTACATTTAGTCTCGGTTGGTTCCACAAACCAGGACTAAATCTTTAGTCCGAGTTGATAACATCAACCGTGACTAAAAATAGACCACTAAAAGTTTCTCCTGCAAATGTCTGACAACCATAGCCGTTGGGTCCCGGATGCAATTTCTATCGGAACTAAAGTTCATTTGTCATATCGACGAAAAATTTGTTCTGTAGCAGTGAGCTATCCGGGACCTATAAACCCTTCCTGGATGACCGACATAACCATGGGCCAAAATAAGACCGACATGAAAAGGATTTCGATCCACGTGGAAACTAATCGGCCGCTAAGTAGCCGACAGGACCATTTCATCCTCAGTTACCGACAGGTGTTTTCTCGGCTCTTCTGCAGCCAACAGAATACTAAAATTACAATTCATTTTAAGCATCAACCAGACTTTCAATTGTTCATTAGAAGATGTTATTTAAAAAACGGCATGTGTCCAGGCAGTCTATACCAGCGCCGCGGCAAAGGCGCCAGCATGCCGTACACAGGCCCGGGGGGGGGGGGGGGGGGGGGGGGGGGGGGCGGGCAGGCTCAGCGTCACTCAGCACACGACCAAGGAAAACAGCGGTGGGTTGGATCCAAAATAATTAGATGGTGTGGAGATGCTCAGCGTTTAGGGTGTCTCTAGGTCCATACAAGACTCATGAGTAAAATCATAAATGATTTATTTAGTATTTCATTGTTTTAAGATGTGTGCAAACACTTTTTTAAGGTGTACCGGAACACAATTCTTAATTTAATATCTCTATTATACTCCCTCCGTCTCTAAATAACTGTCTTTCTCACTTCCCGAGAAATAACTTAGATTAATTTTATATAAAAACTAATAATATTTTCGACACATAATTGATATCACTAGATAGATTTTTTAATCTAGTTTTTTAATAAAGTTATTTGGAGACCCAAATGTTACACATATTATTTTATATAAATTTTGTCAAAGTTGTGACAAAAACCCAAAACGACACTTAAGGGACGGAAAGAGTAGATCCTAGTATTTACCTATGGTATGTGTAATATAATCAACTTATTGGCAGCATGAGTACATTACATTTGTCATTCATTTCGGACCACACGCCGCAGCCTATCAAACAGAATAGTATATATATCTCGTCCTTAAATAGATGTCATTCTCGCTTTCCCAAAAGTTAACGTTTTCAAAATACTGACAATTATGTATTAAAATATAAAAATAATTATACTAATTAATTAGTATCATCGGAAATATCTTTATGTCTAGTCTTTTAACAAATTTATTTAAAGATATAAATATTACACGTATTTTTTACAAACTTAGTTAAAGTTGAGAAACATGAACCGTACGCATCTTATAACATCCTTCTTCTTGAGAGGGAGGAAGTACACTACAAAGAGACGAAGACGTGGGCCGACGATGAATCCATCATCGACCACCACACCGTGCGTGATGCATACCGTGCGCGCACGGTGGTGGATCGATCATCTGGAGGTGAGCATGGCGACGGTGCAGGATCCGCCGGCTGACGGGAAGGGCAGCGTGGCGCGGCGGCCGTGGTGGTGGCAACCGATCAAGTAGAGCGCCAGGCGCTTCTTGGCCCTCCGGAGCAGCAGCAGCTTGTCTTCCCCCCACTCGGACACGGCCGCCAGCACCTGCCTCTTCCACCGCCGACTGCCGCCGCAGCACTCGTCGCCGACGGCATCCGCCCTGCTTCTGGCGGCAGTAGCCTCCTCCGCGTCCGCGTGGCTCAGGCCGTCCTTGTCGTCGTCCTGCGCGGGCGACCAGTCCCACTGCAGCGGGTAGCTACGCAGGAAGACGCGCCTGGTGCTGTAGTCCTCGTAGCGGAAGCTCCTCGTCGGCTTCACGTCCTCGCCCTCCTCCTTGGATATCCTCCGGTCCATCTCTGTCCTGCCGTCGTCGCCCTCCTTGGATATCTTGGTATGCTGTGCTGAGATGTAGGCTGCCTGAGCCACCTACGCCATAAGGTGAGGTGTATATATAATATATGGGTTTGGAAACACCAGAGCAGAACCAGATATATGGCCTCGTCACCGTACCATTTGGTTCCACTTTCTTTTTGAAGAAGAAGAAGAAAAACAAAAGATTTCTTCTCTGTGTGAAGGGCATGGCACGGAGATGTTTTGCAGTAGTCTGCAAGAGAAGGATTTGCTTTACCGGTAAGCTGATGGCTACTAGTGGCACATTATTTAGTTGCTTGAACATGCGACCGTCCAAAACTTTAAATCTGGTTCCTCATTTTCATGTGTACAAAACCGGATGCTCACTGATATGTGTGAGAGAAACATTGACCCACAAGTAAGCTCCACGTCAGCCATGCGTGCCACTTGTCAGCTACAGAAAAAAAAAGAAGCTGTTGTTCCGAGGCCGTGCCGGACTAAAACAAGTGCAGGGTCCAAGTAGGCTCGGGCCTCTCCCTCCAACAAACAGTGTGTGTGCATCGCTTTCAAGAATATACATCTTTCCGCCAACTTAACGAATGCTACCCTGCCTGCAAAAAAAGAAGGCAAAAGAAGGTAATAATGGATGGATGCTAGGTCATGCGTGGATGGGCACCCAGTATTCTAGATTTCTACTAGTATCTCCTTTTTCGCTTTCGCAATGAGGCAAATCCAGTGTCGGGGGATAACGCACGCACATGCCGCTGCTCCAAGCGGAGAAACTAAAGCAGGTGGCAAAGCCCGTCCATCTTTAGTTCCTGCAGTCGAAACCACGCAATATGTAAAGGGATTTCCAATTCTCGCCACTCTCTCTTTTCTTCACCTCTTGTCTTGACGTACGTGTACATATCCTTGTTTGAGTTGTCAGCGCATAATTTACTGATAATAACTAGAGTATAATATGGTATATTTAATACAGCTCTGTTTTATTAGTGAAACTGTTTTTTTAGAAAATAACTTTATGAGAACTTTGTAGGTGAAGTTGAGCTATTTTAGAAAAAATATTTAGCAAAACAGCTTCACGTATAGATACGAGAGAGAAAGGGGGGAAAAAGTTATGATAAGCTACTATTTTCAGTTTCATCCCACTTCATATCTTTGAGAAGAAGAAAAACAACGTTATGTGAAGATATTTTGAAAAAAAAAGGTGTTTGGCACAAAAAACAGCTCACAACAGTGTCTTGTACCAAATAGACCCTTAGGGCCTGTTTCGTACAGCTCACAGCAGCTTCGCTTTATGAAGGTGTTGTGAGCTGTTTTTTTGTCAAATACCTCTTTCCAAAACAGTTTTAGTCATGAAGTTGTTTTTCTTCTCCTCTCACTGGTACGTAACAGGCCCGTAAGGAATCATTAGTTAATTTCAGGTAGTTAATTTGCGTTTCTTTCTCTGCTTACTTACCTGCCACGCTCATTGACCTCGACAGCAACGGGGCTGTCCGTTCGGATTACGGAACGTAGGAGACAGCGACACGGCGGATTACGGAACGTAGGAGACAGCGACACGGCGGATTACGGAACGTTGGAGACAGCGACACGGATACGAGCTTAGGATATCTTTATCTTACCAGGGTATCTATGCGAGCTGCGTCTGCCTACCCTGTCTAGCTAGCTACCACCTAAGCTGTCGCAGCGATCATATCATCAGCCGACCATTTTGAAAAGAAAAAAGCTCAGCAAGAGATTTGCCAAGCAAATTTATTAGGAAAAAAACAACTGACGATACAAAAAAAAAAAGAGGCAAAACAGATTACACAAGACCAGAAAAGAGAAAACCCTAAGAAAGAAAAACAAACAATCAGAGTTAACGCTAACACAACTACAGATGACAGGACACAAATCTCATGTACCGACTTACCCCATTTCTGTGTTTTCACGACCATTTTGTTTTCAAGAAAATCCGAAATTCAGTCGAAAACGGTTGAGAAACACAGGAAAATCAACCTTTACCCCATTTGGATGAAGATTGTGGAGCTTAGAATTAGGAATTAGAATTTTGTTTCCTGATTTCTACAGTTTGGATGTCCATGATATTGGACTAGGACTAGGACTAGGAGTGACCTCTCCCAATATAACGCTCTATTATTGGGTGGAATTGGGCCAAACGGTTCCCTGCCTAGAGTCCCGACGCTTCCTCCCCCTCGCCGCCCCCACCGGTCAAGACATCGTCACGAAATCTTCCCTAACAGTCTAGCTTGCCGGCAAGACATCTCCCCACATGGTACCCTCGCCTCCCAAACCCCTCCCTGCCGGTCAAGCACACTTTCCCAATCTCTCCCTAGCAGTCAAGCTCGCCGTCCTCTCCTTCACTAGGTCCGACCAGGTGTGGGACCCTCTCCTTCTAAACCAACTCGACAATGGATCTACAAGGCCGAGCGGTTCTTCCTCAAGTTTGGCCGTTGCATATGAGGCACCCTGTCAAGGATGAGACCTTCTTCCTTGAGGTTGGCCACCGCCAAGGTTCCAGGATCCCCATGCCGGTGACCTAAGTCAGGGATCTAGGATCTCTTTCCTCAAATCCCTACTTCCTCTCCGGTGGCTTTTGGTACCAGTCCCAACATATATTACCTAGCTTTGATATCTGAAATTGTGCTTTTTTTAAAATAAATTTTTAACTCTTGGATTGCATTTTTTTTAGAACAGAAGGAGTAGCAATTACCTCTTACATCAAAACCTGCCTTTATTGTCACTAGCAAATATGCCCCTGCCCCTGCGTTGCAACGGAAGTAAAAAAACTACATTAACAAAAGAAATAAAGACATGTACATACCTAATAATTATTTTTTATTTATTGTTTCTATAAACTATAAATTTTTTTATGATGGATTGATAGTGTAAGTTAACATTGATAATAACATCGCAATGCCTTGTTATCCAATTAAAATAAAAACTTAATAACTTTTTCTCCAATTCTAAGATAAAAATATTTTCTCCACCAGCAGCCAAGCCCATAAGCAAATTACACATCCACCTACACCGCTTTGCAGTGACCACGCATGTGCCAACCTCACTCACGGCGTTGTTCCTCCGACCTCATCACCTTCATCACCTCTTCATCAGTCTCTTTTACCTCAGCCCGACCACATCGCGTCACGTCTCGTGCCACCATCGCAAATTAGTAATTAGAATATTTATTTATCAGAGAAGGGTTAAGATTTAATAACTCGTAACAACAGTGTAACTATTATTTACCTTTT